>CM037855.1:150005249-150030410 GCA_021234595.1 Delia radicum
AAGAGAAATATTTTTTGTCCAAAACTTCTCTTTTATATGCTTTAGTTTAAAAAACCTAAATACTAAAATATTTTGGCTCATATCGCCTTAATTAGGCAACGGTAAACAATTTGTTGAAGAACTTATTATTTGTTTTTCGAGTGGATCACATGGTATGAATTTCGTTGCAAAACATCGTTTGCCAGTGAGAGGGTTAAAAGTTTCTAGCTTTAAACATTTTATACTGTGTGCTAAGCCGGAGCAACTTATCGCTTTAAGTAGCGTTTTTAAAAAATTGTATATTTGTGTGTGAAAATTCGTTTAAAATTTAAGTATGTAATACCTTTAAAATCTGTAGGTGAAAAAGTTCTTATGTGGTAAACATGTTTCCAAATCTTAAAGGTGTTTTTTTTTCTGTATACCGATTAATTTTCACAGATTTCGTTTAGGGAACAAATTTTAGAATGTGAGAGTTTTTTTTTAAAGCTGACAGTACCACATTCCCTAATTCGGTTGAACCAACCGATTTAGTTGGGACAATCGAATTTACGAGGTTGCAGCAAAACAAAACGGTAAAAATTTTGCCAAAAATAAGTTATAACCCTAATATCCATAGACATATGGCACCCCATCCCACCGCACTTTAAATATATAGTATATATGGGGCGAACTATGTATTCGCTCTTGAGTTTGTAAACTTTTATAAATACAAACATTTTTAATAATTACCTTATACATTCATCTGGATATCTTTTTAGCAATCTGTAATACAACGATATCTTTCCCAATGCATCCAACCCATGGGGTGGTGTTCGAGCTAAACCATTTTCCAAGGCTGCCACATTATGAAGTATTAAACCCAACACAAGGATAACGAATATTGAAAGGAACATTTGTGCGAAGAATAGAATTTTTAAATTACAAATTACCGACTGTATGCTCTGGTTTCGGATTCGAGCATTTAATGATGGTTGATTATGAAAAACCACCTGCAATTTATATGAATTTGTTTTGAAAAAAAAAATAAATAAAATATTAAAAACTAACGGAAAATCCGTTTATGTTTTGAGTAAAAAACTGATAAAGAAAGAAGTGTGGGTTTAGGGCTGTTATACACAGTAGGTGGGTTTGTATAACAGTTTTCCCATAATGATAGTTGTACAGTAGTTAATTTTGTTATTTTACTCTGCAGTGAAGTTTTTTTTTTTTTTTTTCTTCAAAATTATCAATTTTGTATTGAAGTACTTAATGTTTTGCAAATATGTAGTACATTTAAGTTTTAAATTATTTTTCTTCTTCACTTTAATACCAAACACTCGATTTCATTTAAAAAAGGAGACCTCCTCTGGATTCTTATCAGTTTTCATTTCATTTCTTTTTTTTTATTCTTCAAATACAATTTGTGTACTTTGCTATAAATTTTGCTAAATGTGTAAATTTATTTTTAGTATAAACAAACAATTAGTGTTTTTTTTCTATAGACCTTTAACAATTCCCGTTCCAATTTAAAAGTCGTTCATTACTATTGGACGCTTTACTCAAGACTAAAATTCAAGCTGTGCTGTGTTTGAGAAACTAATTTTGAGCCTTTGACTTTGTACATTGAAAAATTAAGAATGACAAAACAGATTGATGATAAGAATTGAATTGAAATTGAGTTTGATTATTACTTAATTTTTTCTTTTAGAAATTTTAAGATAAAGAAAGTCGCAAGGGGAATGTACTACTGATCACTAAAACTCAATTTCGAGAATAATTTTTTTTAATTTTGAGTCAGTTTAAAAAAAAAAAACTATTATAAAATATTATTATTATTAATATAGTATGTACGTTGCCAAAGTGATTATATGTAAGGCGACCAGATTTTAAAATAGAAAATAGATGACATAAAGAAAAAGTAAAGAAATTTATTTGAATTCAACGAATTTTGATATATTTATCAAATATTTTTATTTTACAGATAAAGTGTGATTTTTTAGCAACTTTATTTTTGGCAAACACTGTTTTTGGTAGCTCAGCTCTTTTAGTGTAACATGTTCAGTTTGGGTCTATAATTTAACCATGAATCGACTTACAATCGAACAACGCTTGCAGATTATTGCAATTTATTATCAATATTCATGCTCAGTGAAGAGAGTGCAACGTGCACTTCTTTCAATTTATGGTCGGTTTGGGCGACCTTCTGAAGCGGCTAGGATTTGTTTGTAAAACCTTTAAAATACCTACCACAACGGCTAACTTTTGGAAAAAGTTTTATCGGAAAACTGTGTTCAGCGACGAAGCTCATTTTCTGGTTGAATATACGTGAACAAGCAAAATTGCCGTATTTGGTGTGAAGTGCAGCCAGAAGCATTGCAAGAACTGCCAATGCATCCCGAAAAATGCAATGTTTGGTGTGGATTATGGGCCGGTGGCATATTTCGACTGTACTTTTTCAAAGGACGGCGAAGGCAGGAACATTACTGTGAATGGCGAGCGCTACCGTGAGAGGATTAAAATTTTTGTTTCGCCCAATATGGAGAGGCTGGACTTGGGTTACATGTTGTTCAACAATATGGTGCCACACAAGCAGCCGCGAACAATGGCCAAATTGAAAGGCGAGTTCGGTGAACAGTTCATTTCACGTTTGGGGCCGGTCAATTAGACGCCTAAATCGTGCGATTTAACGCCCTTTAGACTATTTGTTGTGGAGCTATGTTAAGGCCTCATGTCTATAGGGACAAGCCCGCAACGGTTGACGCACTGGAAGGCCAATATTGAATATTTATTCGTGAGATAACCGGCCGATATGTTGGAGAGAGTATGCCAAAATTGTATCTAGCGTATGAAATATTTGAGGCGTATCCGCGGTCCAACATTTACAACGAAATCAATCTTTAAACATTGAATTATACAGATCGCTCTATCGACTCAAATATAGATTTTAAGTGTATGTGTTTTGTTTTTAAATCGAAATCCGAAAGCTCTTAAAAAATCACCCTTTATATGTAAATATGTAAAATAAATTTAAAAAAATATAATATTAATTATAACAAATACAGGGTGTCTGGTTAGCAGATTTATATTTTAAAAGTTAAATAAAAAACGTAATAATTGACACAAAGTTTTATTAAAAGCTATTGAACGATTTAGAATGGAAATGCGGATTTATTTTTTAAAGAGTATGTCATCCAAGATGTCTTCCGTCGAGTTGAACGCACTGTTTTAAAACGGAACCTTGTGTTCTGCGCCCACACGCTGCAGTAAACTTGGTTCAATGAGCTGATTTCTCGACGAATATTTTCCTTTTAAAGCCACAAGAGATTGGGGATTGTCTTTTTATAAACGCTCTCTTTGAGGTAGCCCCATAAAAAAAAAACAATTGGGATACACTCGGTCCATCACGTATCGCCCAAATATGGACTTTGAACAAAATTGTCGACTAGCAATTACGTAAGAATTCATTACTCCTTAAAAAATGTCTCCACAGCGAACGCGCGATGCTCACTCGACCACTGCGACATCGTGACTGACAAATCCGCACAATCGATTAATTCCAACCTGCACCACCCTCCCTCCGCATAGTTTATTACTTTTTTGAAATAATCGGTACCATAAAATAACTCCCAAATGAAATAACTCCCAAAAAAATGAAATAACTCTCAAAAGTTTTCCATATTAAATTGGATTTATTTCATTATGAAATAACTCCCAATGCGTTAGGACTTATTTTTTCTGTTAGAAATTATTTCGTTATGAAATAACTCCCCAAATGAAATAATTCCCAACCAAATTTTGTTGGCGTTATTTCATTCATTTTTTGTTATTGGGAGTTATTGCACTTTTGTTGGGACTTATTTCATTTTCATTTTTGAATGTGATTTTATCGTTGGGATTATTTTCATTTTTGTGGGAGTTATTTCATTTCTATTAAAATGTCGTAAAGTAAATAAAAGCAATACAATTAGTTATTTTACCAAGAGAAAACGCAGTCTTGCTAGAATTTTGGTAAGTAAAGATCGGTATTAAAGTGATTAAAATAATAGCAAATCTTGAATTTGAAATAATGAGTGGCAAAAGAAGAACTAATAAATGTTTATATGTAAAAGTCGAAAATCAAATTTATTTAAAAATTCAGAAGCTAGAGGAAGAAAATATTATACGTGTTACGAAATAAGGTCCATGGACATTATACTCCAGTGTGGAAACACATCAGTAATTTTGAAGTTTCTTTTGTGTCGCACGCAGAAAAAACTTTATTTCGCGAAGCCGCCTGCCGCGTTCTACGGAGGAAAAAACCCCAAAGAAGCGGCCGAAGGCCGCCACCCAGAAGAACTTGTTTTTCAAATCAGATGTCGAATCCGTTGAAGTCTTATATTTTTAAGACATCAAGTAATTTGTAAATCAAGTGGCGCTCTTAGGGTTTTTTTTCCTCCGTAGAACGCGGCAGGCGGCTTCGCGAAATAAATTTTTTTTCTGCGACAAAAAAATAATGTCGTAATGTCCATGACATTTTCCAAATTGCATAAAGTCCATGTACATTATGACACTTTTCGAGTGACATAACGTCCATGGGACATTATGTCATTGAACGTTTATGACATGCCACCTCCGGAGAGCGGTGCGTACGAATCGCTTCCTGTGGTGCGGCCGCGTTTCGTGTAATGCGGCGCCACCGTGTTTCGCGTCCTATAGGCGCGACCACGGCCGCGGAATCACATGCGCCGCGAATAGCACGCTCCGCGCCCGCCTCACCCCTACGCACTGTTTCACTACTCCATGCTATGTAAACTAAATTATTTTAACTTTTTAAAACAAAGATTATTCCCGGGTTTCTATAAACATATTTTAAATATGTATTTTTCTATTAATTTTGTTGATTATTTTGTATATTTATAGTATACATTAAATTCTATCTTTATAATATGTTTAATATTATGTGCATTTTTTACATGTGTTTATGAAATAAATAGAATTCGATATTTTTGAATTGGGAATTATTTAATTTTTTTTGGGTCTTTTTTCATTGGGTGTTGTTTTTCATTCTTTGTTGGGAGTTATTTTATTACTTTGAAATAACTCACAAATGTTGGGGCTTATTTCAATTTTTCTTTGGAGGTTATTTCATTATTAAAATTGGGACTCATTTCATTTTTTTTGGGACTTATTTCATTGGGAGTTATTTCATTGGGACTATTTCATTTGGGAGTTATTTCACGGTACCGAAATAATCGTATTTAAACTTAATAAGAATTCCTTATGTCAATATCTAATATAATAGCTTATTGTTTTATTGTACTTTCCCAATTCATGAACTTTTTTTTAAGAAAACGTCAATCGATTCATAGTATTTTGCAAATAAGTGTTACCATTTATTTTCACAAGCGAAGTTCATTAAGAATATAAACAGAACCAGCACGGTAGGACATTTTCCATTGACAAAAAAAAACGATTACCGGAGTGAAATAAATTTTGTTTTAATTTATAAAAATAAAAACAAATATTGATTTTGCTTTAAAAATAAAGATGTCAAAAGATGACAGATTATGAAAAAAAAAAATGACAGAAGGAGGACACAAATTTTATAGATGACAGCCAGTTAAAATAGATGATTGTCCTTTTAAAAAGAGGACGTATGGTCACCTTATTATGTGGTAAAAATTATGCGATTTATAAACTATGAACAGAGGCGGGGAAAGACATTTTCTTTGTCGAGGTTATTAAACTGTTTTATAGGCCATTCACATTAGCGAGATAACTAAAGCTCCTCGTTATTGTTCCATATTCTATTACAACAAAACATTAATTTTTGGACATTATATGGTATTGGAATAATGAGCAAAAACCGAGGAGAAATACACTCAAGAAAGCTTTACAGTAGAATCTATTGAAAATTACGGTTAAAAAAACTATAATTTCAGTTAAAAAGGCGACAAAGGTAATTACAGTTAAAATAACTTAAACTGTAGTTATTTTAACTACTTCATTCATAAACAAAGTTATTGCCGTAAAAACAATTGACAATTTTTTACTACAAAAGTTTTGAAACTGTAAAGATTCTTAAAACTACTGTTTTTTAACAGTGATTTTTGGTATACTTCCGTTAATAGTCTAGGTCAAAATAAAAAGATATATAAATTTTAAGTTTGCATTGACTCAAGCGATTTTTTAAAACATCCGGATTTTTAAAACATTACAACAAACATATTCAACTACAACTTTTAAAAATAGTAATATGTACCATATTGTTCTAAAAGTATTTTATTATAAATATTTTTGAAATTATCTTTCATTTTAGCACCATTTTTGCTGATAAAAAAAGTTTGTCATATTTCGGTCCTCTCTAAAGGGTTAAAAATTTACTAAAATGGCTCTAGTACTACATTTTCCACTTACATTTAAAAGATCTGCAATTTTTTGTAATCGTGAGGAAATTTCCTTTTATTTGAGTACGCATACTTGTTAATAAATACACGTTTCCGTTTTTTGGAGGCGGGGGGCCTATGGGGCCCCGACGCCACTAATATTTAAATTGGGTTTTTTACTTTTTTAATCCAGAAGGAGTCATACTTTTTTTTACGTGTGCCCGCTAAAGTGCACTTTTGCCAAAGAACTTTTTAACATAAAGCTTACTAAGTGTAGTCTACATAATCCTGTCCATCGTTTCTCTAAATTTAAAAACCCATATAATTGTGAAAGGCTTGGTAGGAAAGAATGAGTGTAGTTTCTAAAAATCATAACTACATTGCAAATTTTCAATTTTCTGAATCAGACTGCGCAGTTTCTGGTATTGAACCTTCGGCAGTGACCCTGTTTTTTTTTTTTTTGAATAATGTAATATTTGTTATGTTTTTATTTGTTCGATTGCGTCTATATGAAATTTTCTGTGCAATCACTGATTTCTAATGCCACATGCACTCGCATTTTTGAAAATCTGACCGATCGGACCAAGAGTATTTCAAATAGACAAGGCCGAAAATAAATATACATATTCCGGTTTTACTGACAACATAAATAATGTCTAGTTTTTACGCAGAAAAAATATTTTACCCAATTTTTCTCAATTAAATCGATTTGTTAATAATTGTAAAAGCTGTCAATTAAAAATTAATTGAATCAATTTAGTAATTGTTTTGGCAAAATGCGTGTTTTGCTAAAACACGTATTTCAGCTCTTTATTCTATTCCAACGGTTCATTATTCTTTTCCACTCGTGAATGCCGTATATCTCCATACAATGTGTAAAAAAAGTACTTACACGCAATAAATGAAAAGTGTAACATAGAATAGAAATGTATAGAATACAACTTGAAAAGTTTTTTGGCAAGTTATACAAACAACTTCGGCAAAAATTTGTAAAGTAAAATTACTGACATTTATACATTAAAAACTTTGTGGACTTTGTATTTACTGGCTTAACATATGTGAAATTCTATTGTTTATATTTTATTAAATCGAAAATTTTAATTTTATACATTTTTATATGTAATATTTTGTAGTTCCTTATCATGTAAATGGCCTTTATTAAATTTTTTATTAGCATGTGTTTATTAATACTTATAAAAAATTAAATAAAATAATTAAATAAATCTGATAAAATAATTAATAATATTAATATGAATTTTAAAAAGGTTGAATGATATATAACACTAACTATCCACTTGTACAAACAAACCGTAAAAGGCCAGCAGGCTGGCCAAAGCATATCCATTTTTTTTTTTGTTACACATCTACTCTATTACCTAACACAGGTGCGGATCCAGGTTGGATCCTAATATCAAGGCATCCTCCCCGGACATTCTGAACGTTTTATTAATGGACATTCGGACATTCTAAACGTTTTATAAATAAGAGAAACAATCTAATAAATTAAAAATACAAAGTTATTAAAATCAACTAAAACTTTGTTTAAACACAAATGCTTACCAATGCCAACTAATTTCCACACTTTTTAATATTTTTTTTTAAACAATCTTTGATTTTCATTTAAAATTTTTATTATTTCTTTTTCTTCTATTTTTCGCTTTTTCTCAAAAAAAAAAAAAATTTTTTACATTTTGCTTTATGACGTCATTTACTAAAATTCACCACTATTTTGCTTGTGTTTTAGTGTTTTGTACATATTCCACAGTTAAGTTTTGTAGTTTTCTTTTACATGTGAGTCAAGTAACTAATTTGGTATCTTGTTTAACTGATACTTTGATAATTTTTTAATTTTACTTTAGAAACTTACAAAAAAAAACTTAGGTAAGCTAAAAAAAAATCGTTATAAATTGGAGAACGAACAAAGTGAACTATTTTAAAGTACAAAAGAACTAATCATCAACTAAGGAAACTTTGTTTTTTTTACAAAAGTTATAGAATATGTAATTTCTATTTGGACTGCTGTGGTTTATACTTGACTTATATGATTTCCATCAAGTTTATGTAAAAACTAAAATTACAAAGATGACTTCGATATTCTTACACTAGAAAAGTAAAGTAAATCTGTTGAAAATAGATTTTCTTTTCTGGTTTCCCTTTAATGAGTTAGATAGAAATAGGGTTGCCATATTTGAAAAGTGAAAAAAGTACATTGATGAAAAAAAAAGTGCTTTTCAAAAAAAAAAAAACAGTACATTTTTGTATTTATTGTTAACATAACTTTTACTTCAATACATCACATATTTACTTCAAATAAGTTAATACACCAAACCAAATAGCGTAGGTAAAATCAACAAAAATTTTGTCAATTTTTTTTAAGATTTAACAAATTTTATTCAAATCAACAAAATTTCGTCAAGTTTACAACCTCTAAAGAATTAAAATTGACTAAATTTCATCAAATTGACTGAATTTCGTCAAATGGCTAAAATTATTAGTTTGGACGCCATTACTTTTTACTTTCAGTGTCATGAAAAAAATTGTGTTACAAACATCCATTGCTTGAAAAGTAAACAAACCAAACTTATATATGTACAAAGAAAACGAAGTGGAATTAATACAGGGAGGTTCAAAAATTTATATAAAAGACTATTGTACACACGAAAAAAAAACATGGTTAAAAAATATATATTCTTTGTACACGCATGTACTGTTTAAAACAGTACGAATGGCAACCCTTGATAGAAACAAAACAACAACATTAGGTCCATTCGTTTACACCAAAATTTGCACAAATTTGTACAAATTTTTACTGGATTTTACTGAAATGCGTTCGCGTACACATAAATTTGCAAAAGAGAGCATCTACTAAGAGAGTAAAGTGACAGTTGTCAGCAAAAACTTGCAAATTTTTACTGGACAAATTTTTTGCCAGTTAAAATCCAGTAGAAAACAAAAACATATGATTAAATTAAGTAAAAAAACAAAAATAAGCATACATTTAGTAATAAAAACATTTAAAAGATTAAAGCTGAATTAAAAATGCGGCAAAAAAAACTGAAAATAATTATTTTCAACCTGAAACAAATTAAAGTAGTCAGTTACAATTATTATAGTAACAATTTATCAGTTTCTAATATCTGTGTTAATTGTTTTTATTTGCATTAATATATTAGAGATGTAAAGCTAATGAATATATGAATACTTCTTACTGCATATTATTCAGGGTACCGAATATCAAAAATCAAGTATTCATGTATTTTCGTATGTTATTTAACTAGAAACAAAATTAAAAGTCATGTACAAACTAAACAAGTCTAAAAGCTTCCACAAAAGTTTATTTAATAAATACAATTGCTACAAATTAATGATTATTAAATGCAATGCATCAAGTACCAAAAACAATATATACTGGGTAGTCTAAATAACACATATTTTACAACACTAAGCTTTTTAGCGCTCATATGTTTGAATTAACCTGCAAGTTTTTGCAATTTTTCCGTTCGTTTACTTTTTTGTGCAAGAGCCAGTTCTGAGAGTAAAATTTTAATTTTGCCCAAAATTTACTCATCTACTGGATTTTACTGGAAAAGTAAAACGAATGGACCTATTATCTTCCATTTTCTTTTAACTCATACAACGTTTCATAAACGAGTTACTCTTCGAGTCCGCTAGAGTAATTTGGGCTTTAATCTTAAATTTTTGTACAAATTTATTCAAAAAATTCTTAATTTGTTTTTATTTCTCTTGACTTTTTCCTAGACTTTTATAGAGTGGTACTTTTGATTATGTGGATTTAAATTAGTTGGCATTTATAAAACTTTGACTGTATTATATAAAAGATCTGCAAGCTAATGACACAATTTATTTGTTTTATACTTTTTGTTTAATTTCCCTCTCCAGTTGTCAACAGCTTATTCAAATAAGCCTCATTTTCACAATGTACCGTTAGCTACTAACTGGGACTTTAACTGACACATTTGTTATTGTTTCTCATTTAAAATTTTCAATTTAACTGTTTGTTAAATTTTAACTGGACATTCAGTAATCGGGCCTAAATAATAATTATAGATAGTTTATTTATGTAGCTTACGAGTACTTTTTTGTTTTAGATATTTAATTACAATTTTCCAGGCTTTCATTTTTTACCGACTTCCATAAGTGGGACAATAGCACTAGTCTACAAGGTTTCACATCTACTACAGTTTGTTTTAAAGTGTAGAGGCGTCCTAACTACGACTCTGTAGTCAAAAAAGTTGTATTTACTTTTTTATTTATTTACAAAATTTGATGATTTTTCTTTCAGAAATAAACATTTTTGATGACAGTCGGGTCTTTATGATCTTCTTCTATATAAAACTTATTTTCTGTTTGTTTGTTCTCTATACAAATTTGCAATTCTCAACGGATTTTCCTCAAATTTGGCATGAATAATCCTCGGACCTCAACTTAGATCGTAGTATAGTTTTCATCGACCACGCCTACTTTTGACAAAAAATCTAAAATTAAAATTTTGTTCACCTTTTTCAACTTTTTTCGTTTTTTTTTTCGAAAGCAAACTTCTAAGAAAGTTTTAACGGATTTCTTTGAAACTACTCACATATATTCTACGTTTCTCGAGGAAGGCCTCATTAAAAGTTTCATTACCATAGCCTTCAAAATCAAAAAATTCCACTATCTTCTTCTATAAATATAAAACTAATTCTCTGTTTGTTTGTTCTCTATACAAATTTGCAATTCTCAACGGATTTTCCTCAAGTTTGGCATGAATGATCCGCGGACCTCAACTTAGATCGAAGTATAGTTTTCATCGACCACGCCCACTTTTACGCCTACTTTTGACAAAAAATCTAAAATTAAAATTTTGTTCACCTTTTTCAACTTTTTTCGTTCTTTTTTTTCGAAAGCAAACTTCTAAGAAAGTTTTAACGGATTTCTTTGAAACTACTCACATATATTCTACGTTTCCCGAGGAAGGCCTCATTAAAAGTTTCATTACCATAGCCTTCAAAATCAAAAAATTCCACTATCTTCTTCTATATATAAAACTAATTCTCTGTTTGTTTGTTCTCTATACAAATTTGCAATTCTCAACGGATTTTCCTCAAATTTGGCATGAGTAATCCTCGGACCTCAACTTAGATCGTAGTATAGTTCTCATCGACCACGCCCACTTTTACGCCTACTTTTGACAAAAAATCTAAAATTAAAATTTTGTTCACCTTTTTCAACTTTTTTCGTTTTTTTTTTTCGAAAGCAAATTTCTAAGAAGTTTTTAACGGATTTCTTTGAAACTACTCACATATATTCTACGTTTCCCGAGGAAGGCCTCATTAAAGTTTCATTACCATAGCCTTCAAAATCAAAAAATTCCACTATCTTCTTCTATATATATAAAACTAATTCTCTATTTGTTTGTTCTCTATACAAATTTGCAATTCTCAACGGATTTTCCTCAAATTTGGCATGAATAATCCTCGGACCTCAACTTAGATCGTAGTATAGTTTTAATCGACCACGCCCACTTTTACGCCTACTTTTGACAAAAAATCTAAAATTACAATTTTTTCACCTTTCTTAACTTTTTTCGTTTTTTTCGAATACAAACTTCTAAGAAAGTTTTAACGGATTTCTTTGAAATTACTTACATATATTCTACATTTCCCGAGGAAGGCCTCAGTAAAAGTTTCATTACCATAGCAAACTTCAATATCGACTTTTGATCAAAAACGTCAAAATCTTAAAATTCCACTATTTTTAATAAAGCTCATTTTTTTAATTTGAAAGCATTAAATCCAATCAAAACATTTGAAGAAAAACCATTCCGTTTTTAAGAATTTTTTTCTCCCGTATAATATACCTACTGAATTCATTTGTACTGTATCTTGAGAACAAATAAAGGTCAAATCCCTCTCTTTTTAAAATGATATTTCGTATCAATAATACGGGATATAGGTGGACAGGGGTGTGTTACGTGTGAATTAAGCTTTAAGCTCTACATAAAATAACATTTGATAGACCATTAAAATCCAGAAAATCTAGCAATATTTGAATATAAATAGGTCAACAACTTGAATTATATTTTTTTTTTTTGGAAGTAAAGAAATGTCTGTTTCTGGACGAAAAATAATGAAAATGTTCATTAAACTAATGAAGATTCTCTTCATAAATAGAATGAAAATTTCTTAAAATTAATGAAAAGCTTCATAATTTTTATGAGACTAGCTTCTTAATGAAACCATTGAGTGAATGAAACTTTTAACAGAGTAAATTATATTTTACATAAAATTTTATGAAAACTTGCATTAGTTCAATGAAAAATTTCAATGGACGGGTTCGAGTTTAACTTCATTGCTTATATGCAAAAATTCATTAATTTCATGCAGATAATTCTCTCAGTGTACTTAACATGAATCTGAAGTAAAATCGATCTCAAGAAATAGAAGCGTTTCTTTATTTATTAACCCGATTAAAAAAAATGTATATGATGCAACAAAGAAATGTATCAACTTTGATTAGGCCTCACATCTAATTGAAATTCAATTTGATAAGAAAAATGATGGACCGTATTGTACATAAATGGATTGATTATATTATATTGAGTTTGATATAATTTGATACGATTTAATCCAGTGAAACTTAATTTTTTAAATTAAATACAGGGGGGCAAGATATTATCGTCCGATTATTAACTGCCCAATTTAAAATTAACGTACAGTTAAATTTAAATTTTATGTGATTAACCCTTGATGGCTCACTGTATCTTTAAAGATACAACCATTGGAAAAATTGCTACTGCTTTATTTTGAGCTTAATTAAAATGCCATCTTCACTAGTGTGTTAAGAAACCCCAAAAGTATTTTAATAAAATATTTTTTGTTTAATAAATATTTAGAATTGCGCATTTTATTAATCATTAAAGTCGAAAAACTAAAATGTGCGAAATTAAATAAAAACTTGAAAATTGCGTTTTTATGATATCGGAAAAATTCACAAATTAGAGATGCCACGAATAGTGTATTCCGAATAGCTCTTTCATAAAAATTTCATATAAAAGTACACTGTACTTTAGATATAGACAAAATAAAATGAAATAATAAAACTTTTTAAGGTTTAAAATTCATCTCAAATCAATACAAACAGGCGTGTTTGTCGTTTTCAAGGAAAATTTTATGTTAAATACTTGATTTTATCAATTTGTTAGATAAAAATATAGGTTTCTAATCTATTTTATTTTAGCCGAATAATTTTGCCGAATAGTGCTACTATTTGGTATTTGGCCGAATATTAAAACCATGCCGAATACACAAGTATTTAGAGTCAAATGTAAGCTTTCAAATGATATATTTTTTTGTACCAATAGGATTTTTAAATTACTCGAGTAACTCGAATAATTTCAATCATTTTATTTCATTAATTTTTCCATAAAAATAGCATAATAACACCAATATGTATTTTATCAAAATTAGGTAAATAATTTAAAATTTAAGATAATTCTTAATTGATATACAATTGAGCTAGTTAACTTTTTTTTTCATTTTTAAAAAGTTCGACTTTTAAATACCGCACCAAATTCGTTGAAGTTTGGAAGACAAATTTTGTTTTTGATTTTTATTTTGAAAATATATAATTTTTAAAGGCCCGATTACTAAATCTACAGTTAACAAATGTGTCAGTTAAAATCCTGGTTAGTAGATAATTTTATTTTGTTATTGTACTGAGATATATAAAAATGTTGCTTAATATTTTTCATTTTGAATTGTCAGCTTTGAGATCATAATTAAAATGTTACTATTACAAATAGAAAATAATAATTGTTAATAAATGTAAGAGAAGATGAAAAAACTCTTGTGGGGATCAGCACTAGAGACAGTGCCGCACTTTCGACCTAAGCGACTAGTTCAGTCTCATTTAATTATGATATCTAACCTGACAATTCAAAATGAAATGCAATTTTGAAATATCAACAATGCATACAAAGTTCTCTAATTTCAGGAAATGGATGTTTTGCTTTTAAATTTTTTTATAGTTTCGGTGTCTACATAAAATAACCCTTCATTTGAGTATAATAATGACTGTAGGATGTTTTAAAAAATTGCTAAAAAAAAAATATAGTATTTTAGTTATTTGTCACGGTGCGTAACGGTTTTTCTCAAAAATGACCAAAGAAAAACAATTTTTTTCTCAGTACAGTATTTGCCATATTGTGGTGACACGTTAAAAAGTTATGCCCTTTTTAAAAATACGAAGAAATTTAATTAGTTTTAAAAAATATAAATTGATTTGATTTGCTCGATCAACTCGAATAATCGTTCAAAATTGTTCGAGTTATTCGTTACTCGAAATTGAAAAATTTGAATTACTCGAATTAATGATTAAAATTAATCAATTAATCGAGTAACGGCTAACCGATTGAATACCCTGGTCAATACATTGTTTGTTTAGTCCAATATTTTAATTTAATTCTGCCAATCCAATTATATATATTCCGTAGAGTTGTGTCGTTCAATTGAACGACTCACTCAATTGATCAATTTGATTCGTTCACCAATATTCGATCTTGTCGTTTAATCGTTCATTTGGTTCTTTTTATTCATAGAACAATTGCATCTCTATTCAATTAAAAAAAAAAAATTATAGTCATACAAATAAAATATTTTTTACACAAAATAAATAAATTTGTGCTAGAAAATTTCCAATTTTATAACACTTTTTGTCTATGTACAGTAAAATTTGTGAAAAAACTCGTAAAACATGAATAGTGCGTAATAATTGTCAAACGAACGACACACAACGCGCAGTTCAATCACAGATCATAACAATAAACAACAATTGAACGATTTGAACGAACTAGTTCACTGACTCGAATTGAACGATAATGACCGAGTCACCAAAGTAAACGATTAATTCCAACTCTAATATTCCGTCTAATAACGTATGGTACGTAACGTATTCCGATAACGATTCAATACCGTTTCAAGCAACTATTTTTAACCCTAATATAACACTAACAAAATAACTAAAAATACCGATAACTCTAAATAACTTGAAAATACTGTTAACTTTAAAATAATATAACGAAATAATTCTAAAATATCAATAATCTTAAAATATCCAACGAAATACATAATTTTTTTCAAAAACATCATTACGTTAAAATTTTGTTCATCATAAATACACACAAACGTACATATTGTTCATGCCCTGACAGAACATTTATATACATGTAATCTCACTTTCTTCATATCATGAGAGCCATGATACATCACAAATGGAATTGACCGAGGGTCTTTAAATTTTAATATTTTGTACACACATACTCCATGGAGCCTATAACACATAACAACACTCAGTTTTTTCAAATTTTCAAAAAATCGCGATTTTTCACGGCTTTAATTTTGAAAAATTATTAAAATAAAAAAATTGTGAAAGGCGTGGTAGAGAAGAATGAGTGTATTTTCTAAAAATCATAACTACATTGCAAATTTTCAGTTTTTCTGAATCAGACTGCGCAGTTTCTGGTATTGAACCTTCGTCAGTGACCCAGTGACGAAGGTTCAATACCAGAAACTGCGCAGTCTGATTCAGAAAAATTGAAAATTTGCAATTGTAGTTATGATTTTTAGAAAATACACTCAATCTTCTCTACCACGCCTTTCACAATTAAAAATATTAAATAAAATTGCATATTATTTATAGTATTAGTAATTGCAATTGTCTGAAAAAGACGTTTAAATTCAAACTCAAAAAAATTGAAGTTGGGGAAAAGTGACGTTTTGTTTTGAGATCCGTAACATCCAACTCAAAACTTGAATATCAACTCGAAAATTTTCATTGAAAATATTTATTAAAATTATCTTAAATGTTAGAAATTTATAGTTGATCTGTTGTTTTAATGTGTGATTGGGTTTTTTTTTCGTTTGGCTCAAGGTCATAACTTAAAAATAAACTTAAAATTTTTCATGTTTTATTTTTAAATATTTCTTATCTTTTCGATATTTCGAACAGCTTCGCTGTTCATCTTCAGGAAAAACAAAACGATAACACAATTAAATAATTTAAAATCTTTAATTTAATAATCTTAGTAATTTAACAAAAATACAAAATTAATTATTAAATACATTTAAATATCTTTTAATAAATAATCATAAATGATTTTAAAATATCAAACTTCAAAAATTTTAGTTTGACATAAAAATTTTTATTGTTAAGCATATAAAATTTAAAATTTAACTGTACGTTAAATTTAAATTGGGTTCTTAATAAACGGGCCATAGTTAATATATAGCCCCCGTAATCAATTTAACATATTTATTTTCACTAAATTAAATCGTATCAAATTATATCATATTCAATGTAATATAGTCCATTTATATACAATTCGATCCCCCATTTTTCGGATCAAATTGTATTTCAATTCTATAAAAGGCTATATCAAATTTTATACATATTTTTGTTGCATCATATCATATTGATAATTCAAGTCCTTAAAAATAAAGACCAAAATATTTTAAAAAAAAGTCTTAAAAGTATGTGCCAAAAATTTTGACTTTTGTAGTCTAGTGTTATTGCACTAATGATGGGTAATTCCTTGGTGCATTATATTGAATTGCTATCATGAGCATGAGAAATTAGGAACAGCGGAATAAACATCAAATACTGACTGATAGAGTTGAAAACTAATAATAAATATGAATTTATTTATCTTTAATATGCCACAAATTGAAAACGACAAATAAAAAAAGACAATTATGTATAAAGCTTTAACCCATTTACTGCTCTTAGCGTAATCATAATACGACAACTACTTTAAGAACTGATATAGATTAGATTAAAGGAAAATTAATATTATTATTTAATTTAATTAAGTAAAATACTGATAAACAAAAATATTATCTATTTCTCAATATTTTTACCAATTTACAAAAAAAAAAAATCCAATTGTTAGTAGTAAAAAGCAATAAATACAAAAATGCAATAAAAATTTTGAAAATTTTGTTGAAACATGAATTTTTGCCAAATTATGCAACTACAAATCGATGCCATTGGTTTTAAATTTGATGATTCGATAAATATTTGGACCATAGAAGTTTAAGACCAGGCACAGGATTTTCATGAACTAAAAATGTGTGTTTTGGGCGCCTATAATATCAGTGGCGAAGCCAGCCCTCGATTTTAGGAAGGGATAATTTCTGAAGATTTTTGTAAATTTTAAAGAAATTTTTCTGATTTTTTGAAGGGATACGGAAACTGTGAGATGGATTTTTATCCGAAAAATTAGAATATGAAACACACAATTTTTTTTTTTTGTGTCATATTTTGGAAAAACCGTATAATTCACTACTAAAGAGTTCCAGGCTATTAAAAATAAAAACTATTCGTGGATCTAATTATTACAAATTATTTACTTTTGATGATCTTAAATGTTAAAATTCAGAATTTTCAAAATTAAAACTTCTTTAACTTCAGTAAAAGTACGTGTGTGTGAAATTCGGAATTTTTCATTTTAAGATCATCAAAGTGATCGTTAAACAAACTATTTTAAAATCGAATAAATTCTGGAAAAAAAAAATCGAAAATTTGTTTTTTTAAAACCAGAGAACAATAATTTGTCGTTTTTGGCTATTTTAAAATTTTTTGGATTTTTAATTTTTGAGCACTCGTGTAAATTTTTGTTAAGATTTTCTGGCTTTGCTTTTTTTAAGAGTTTTTCCAACCATTAACACTTTTGATTTTCGCCTGTCTTTTTATTTTTAATTACAATTTTATTGCAGAATTTAAAAATTTTTTTTTGATAAATTTTCTGGCGATTATTTCTGTTTCCAACCGAAGTAGAAGCTGAGGTGTAATGGTTAGCGCGTTGGACTGTTGCACAGATGGTCCCGGGTTCGATTCCTGGTGACGGCAACATCAGTTTAGGAAAAAAATAATATGTATGAGTTTTATATCCCTTTTATGTATCGCAGCTCCCACCTTCGGTGTTCCCATAGCACTTAACCCCACCGAAGTAAAATAATAAATCAGGGCTATGAACGAAAAAGCTTCAATAAGTTCGCCAACTCTACATCAGGTGGCGAGCAACAACTGTTCTAAGACTTATCATCTCGCGCAATTACAGTGTTGCCATGTTTGAAGACCTTCATCTTTCCCCACCTCTCATCTCACCACTATCCAATATCCAAAGAAAGCAACACATTAATTAATAGGAAGAATTTCCTGAGTGTTGTTTCTCTTAAAAAAAAAATAAATAAAAAAAATGACGACATGGTTAGTAATCGCCTTTTTGACTACATTTGTAGTCATTTTAACTGTAGTTTTTAGTAATTTCTACCTTAATTTCCTGAGTGTATATTTCATGTTTTTAACATGGATGGTTACCGATTCGCTGCGGGTATAGGTAAAGGTAACACTATTTTCTTTTGTTTCTATAACGGTTATTTTAGTGGTAACAATATTTCAGTTATTTCGGAAACGGTTTTTTAGCGTTAAGGGTATTTTACTTATTTCAGTAACGGCATTTCAGTGGTAACGGTATTTTAGTTATTACGGTAACGTTATTTTAAGGGTAACGTTATTTTAGTTAATGTTAATACACACCCAAATCGTATTTTTAGGCCCATTATGACCGAGTTCCAATGACTGGCTAGTTTATGCTCAAACTTTTGGAAAATATATCTATTTACAGCGATTTTTCTTTTCAAATCTTGTCAGATTATTTCGGTAACGGTTTTTTAAGGATATCGCTATTTTAATAATTTCGGTAACGGTAGTTTAGCGATATCGGTATTTTAGTTATTTCGGTAACGTTATTTTACGGATAACGGTATTTAAATTATAACGTTAGTCAGTTGAAAGGGTTTTTTTATAGCGAACGACTATTGCCTACCATCCCAGTGTTTTAAGCAATTTGAATTAAATTTTAAAGATAATTTTTATTGTTTAATATATTCTCCACATACGTCTTGTACAACTAATAAAAATTTCATTGATTTATATTGAAAAATATTAAAAATCCACTTAAAGCTGTGTCTCTAAATCCCAATTTGCATATACAATTTAAATATAAAAATTGATTTTTTACGAGAAATTAAGAGAAATGCAATAAATATATGCTTTTTTTTTTTTAATTTGGAGCAAATCCGATCATTTTAAGTGGACCGCGAAACTACGGCAAATATTCAACGTGTTAATATGGGCTTAACATCTATTTTTATGCATTTTCCACTTTTTAATCACAGTTTGTTCACTACTTTCTTCAAATTATACTGAAAGAAAAAAATATTTTAATTTTCTTCTCTACATTATTCAATATTACGTAGGGTAGAGTGGGGTAAAGTGGGACATCCCAATTTTTGACCCCGTTTTTTTTTTTTTAAATTTTAGTCAAAAAACCTTTCAGGTGTTATTTATTATGTTATCAAGTTTTTCATTTGCAATTTTAATTTATTTTGTGCTTTTTATTGCTTTCAGACTGATTCTGTTTTCCACCAAACATTAACAACGTTGAGGTTGTTTTTAGTCAGATATATTTAAAATTTTCGTTTGAAATACAAACGCATTTTGCAAACAATTAAACGTTGCTAAATTGGTGGTTAATTAATTGAAAATTGTGTTGTTGGGGTATGTGGGACACATTGTGTGGGGTAAAGTATGACATGTAATTTAAGCAATATTAAAATGTTTTAATGTAACTAGTGTTAAAGAAAGTTGTAAGTAGTCATCTCTCCTCATTTTCCCCCAGCTAACTACCTGACCACGGATTTTTATACCCTACACCACACTGCGGAATATGCTATACTGGGTTTGTGCTGATGTTTGCAACTAGGCTCACTTTCAGGCATACCAATCGACGCACAGTGGGGTGAATGGTATCAAAAGTGGCGATTAATTCATAGAAGTCGTAATTTTAAAATGTTGTTATTTTTTATTGATTGATATTAATAAACACATAAAAACTCATCATTAAAAAAAAAAATTGTTGAAGAAAAAATTTTTTTAACGTTTTATGGGGTTTTTTGTATTTTGAAAAAATTCGTCTTATTTGACTATTTTTGCTGTAACTTTGGAATGAAAAACGATAAATTAGTGAATTAAATTGTAAATTATAGCACACATTATGTGCTTTTAGAAAAGAAAATTTTTTTTGTTTAAATAAAAGGACTAAATATTTAATATGAATTTATATTAGCAAATTTTAAACTTTAATTCATATATTTTCTCAAAAATCCATAATTTTGTAGATTTAACTCAAAAAGACACATTAGAAAATACTATTAATTTTTATTTATAAATATTCAACAATAGAAAACAAACATTTAAGAAAATAAACATTAAAAAATAGACTTATAAGGCTTTTGTATTTACTTAATTTCATTAACTTCATAAGTATTATTTACTTCCATGATCATCATCAACTTCATAATCATCATTATCTTCATAATCATCATTATCTTCAAAATCATCATTAAAATAGTCTTCATCATCACCTTCATCATCGCCATCATTATCGTTTTCACTGTGGGGAAGAACAAGTAACTCCAATGCAGACTTTGGCATTTGCTCCGTTTTCTTTTTACAGCTATTTCTCATGCTTGAAATGAATGGATCAGAACTCAAAAGAAACCTATTGAACACGTCTTCTATGGTATTTTTCCTACTGCTTTTACGCGAAAAGTGCTCCCTATAACTTTTAAAGTCCTTATTTCTAGCTTCTTGAGATTCTTCAGTTAGTTGGCCAATAGGCAATGGTGAAAGCGATATAATTTCTGGCCCGTGAATAAAGTATTTATGTAGAGTAGGAGGCATATAATACCATGGATAATTTTTTAACAAATAACCTGGCAGTATCATTAGCGAAATTTGAAAATTTTTCTATATTGACCTCGTTGCCACTGGAAACAACTATTAATATTGTATGCATATTTTTTATCAACTGCAAATCAATTTTTGTAATTTCGGCAGATACTTCAGCATTCTTAAAAAAACGCCTTGCAGTATTCCCATCGTTTGAGTTTCCAAAACCTGGTTTTGGTTGGTCAACAATCAATCCAGTTTTCTCTCTAAATTCCTTTTGAATGCGTTTTTTGGTATTAGCAATAATTTTTTTGTTGTTTGTTTTTTTTTTCACATTCACTTTTAGCAACTGGAGTTCTCTCACAAAAACCTTCATAACTCAAAAATCGCACCAATGCGCAACAAGGTATTCTGGGATTTATTAGCTAAAATCTCATATTTAAGAGCATAAAAACATTTTTTCCCCGAATCACCCGCAAAGTTGTTGAAACTCAATGTAAATACCAAAAATACCACATTTTTTAGAGCAATTTTGTTTTTTTTTTTTAAATATTTCTAAAACATTTATCTAAACAAAAAGTAATTTTTTATATGCTCATATACCTGAAGTTGACGGTTCCATTATAAAACTTTTACTTATAGAAGTCTTAATAAAAAATATAATCACTTGAAATATCAAATTTTCTTTTTTTATCAATGCGAGCAAAAACAGCAAAAATTATTGAACTTTAAGCACTCACTGCAAATAAAGTAAACAACTCAGAACTTTAATTTTTGCAGTTAGTGATGTAGCATTTTATCTACTTTCATATGGTACCAAATACCGTTGTGAAAGTTAAAGTTCATCTTTTGAATAATCGCCACTTTTGAAGGCTCTCACCCCACAGTGCACAGTGGGGTGAATGGTATCAAAAGTGGCGATTAATTCATAGAAGTCGTAATTTTAAAATGTTGTTATTTTTTATTGATTGATATTAATAAACACATAAAAACTCATCATTAAAAAAAAAATTGTTGAAGAAAAAATTTTTTTTAACGTTTTATGGGGTTTTTTGTATTTTGAAAAAATTCGTCTTATTTGACTATTTTTGCTGTAACTTTGGAATGAAAAACGATAAATTAGTGAATTAAATTGTAAATTATAGCACACATTATGTGCTTTTAGAAAAGAAAATTTTTTTTGTTTAAATAAAAGGACTAAATATTTAATATGAATTTATATTAGCAAATTTTAAACTTTAAATTCATATATTTTCTCAAAAATCCATAATTTTGTAGATTTAACTCAAAAAGACACATTAGAAAATACTATTAATTTTTATTTATAAATATTCAACAATAGAAAACAAACATTTAAGAAAATAAACATTAAAAAATAGACTTATAAGGCTTTTGTATTTACTTAATTTCATTAACTTCATAAGTATTATTTACTTCCATGATCATCATCAACTTCATAATCATCATTATCTTCATAATCATTCATTATCTCAAAATCATCATTAAAATAGTCTTCATCATCACCTTCATCATCGCCATCATTATCGTTTTCACTGTGGGGAAGAACAAGTAACTCCAATGCAGACTTTGGCATTTGCTCCGTTTTCTTTTTACAGCTATTTCTCATGCTTGAAATGAATGGATCAGAACTCAAAAGAAACCTATTGAACACGTCTTCTATGGTATTTTTCCTACTGCTTTTACGCGAAAAGTGCTCCCTATAACTTTTAAAGTCCTTATTTCTAGCTTCTTGAGATTCTTCAGTTAGTTGGCCAATAGGCAATGGTGAAAGCGATATAATTTCTGGCCCGTGAATAAAGTATTTATGTAGAGTAGGAGGCATATAATACCATGGATAATTTTTAACAAATAACCTGGCAGTATCATTAGCGAAATTTGAAAATTTTTCTATATTGACCTCGTTGCCACTGGAAACAACTATTAATATTGTATGCATATTTTATCAACTGCAAATCAATTTTTGTAATTTCGGCAGATACTTCAGCATTCTTAAAAAAACGCCTTGCAGTATTCCCATCGTTTGAGTTTCCAAAACCTGGTTTTGGTTGGTCAACAATCAATCCAGTTTTCTCTCTAAATTCCTTTTTGAATGCGTTTTTTGGTATTAGCAATAATTTTTTTGTTGTTTGTTTTTTTTTTTCACATTCACTTTTAGAAACTGGAGTTCTCTCACAAAAACCTTCATAACTCAAAAATCGCACCAATGCGCCGCAACAAGGTATTCTGGATTTATTAGCTAAAATCTCATATTTAAAGAGCATAAAACATTTTTTCCCCGAATCACCCGCAAAGTTGTTGAAACTCAATGTAAATACCAAAAATTACCACATTTTTAGAGCACATTTTGTTTTTTTTTTAAATATTTCTAAAACATTTATCTAAACAAAAAGTAATTTTTTATATGCTCATATACCTGAAGTTGACGGTTCCATTATAAAACTTTTACTTATAGAAGTCTTAATAAAAATATAATCACTTGAAATATCAAAATTTTCTTTTTTTATCAATGCGAGCAAAAACAGCAAAAATTATTGAACTTTAAGCACTCACTGCAAATAAAGTAAACAACTCAGAACTTTAATTTTTGCAGTTAGTGATGTAGCATTTTATCTACTTCATATGGTACCAAATACCGTTGTGAAAGTTAAAGTTCATCTTTTGAATTAATCGCCACTTTTGAAGGCTCTCACCCCACAGTGCACAGTGGGGTGAATGGTATCAAAAGTGGCGATTAATTCATAGAAGTCGTAATTTTAAAATGTTGTTATTTTTTATTGATGATATTAATAAACACATAAAAACTCATCATTAAAAAAAAAATTGTTGAAGAAAAAATTTTTTTAACGTTTTATGGGGTTTTTTGTATTTTGAAAAAATTCGTCTTATTTGACTATTTTTGCTGTAACTTTGGAATGAAAAACGATAAATTAGTGAATTAAATTGTAAATTATAGCACACATTATGTGCTTTTAGGAAAAGAAAATTTTTTTTGTTAAATAAAAGGAACTAATATTTAATATGAATTTATATTAGCAAATTTTAAACTTTAAATTCATATATTTTCTCAAAAATCCATAATTTTGTAGATTTAACTCAAAAAGACACATTAGAAAATACTATTAATTTTTATTTATAAATATTCAACAATAGAAAACAAACATTTAAGAAAATAAACATTAAAAATAGACTTATAAGGCTTTGTATTTACTTAATTTCATTAACTTCATAAGTATTATTTACTTCCATGATCATCATCAACTCATAATCATCATTATCTTCATAATCATCATTATCTTCAAATCATCATTAAATAGTCTTCATCATCACCTCATCATCGCCATCATTATCGTTTTCACTGTGGGGAAGAACAAGTAACTCCAATGCAGACTTTGGCATTTGCTCCGTTTTCTTTTTACAGCTATTTCTCATGCTTGAAATGAATGGATCAGAACTCAAAAGAAACCTATTGAACACGTCTTCTATGGTATTTTTCCTACTGCTTTTACGCGAAAAGTGCTCCCTATAACTTTTAAAGTCCTTATTTCTAGCTTCTTGAGATTCTTCAGTTAGTTGGCCAATAGGCAATGGTGAAAGCGATATAATTTTCTGGCCCGTGAATAAAGTATTTATGTAGAGTAGGAGGCATATAATACCATGGATAATTTTTAACAAATAACTGGCAGTATCATTAGCGAAATTTGAAAATTTTTCTTTATTGACCTCGTTGCACTGGAAAAACTATAATATTGTATGCCATATTTTTTATCAACTGCAAATCAATTTTGTAATTTCGGCAGATACTTCAGCATTCTTAAAAAACGCCTTGCAGTATCCCATCGTTTGAGTTTCCAAACCTGGTTTTGGTTGGTCAACAATCATCCAGTTTTCTCTCTAAATTCCTTTTGAATGCGTTTTTTGGTATTAGCAATGATTTTTTGTTGTTTGTTTTTTTTTCACATTCACTTTTAGCAACGGGAGTTCTCTCACAAAAACCTTCATAACTCAAAAATCGCACCAATGCGCAACA